>OZ009942.1:8775000-8807500 GCA_963932045.1 Caenorhabditis sinica
AAGTATATTGAATGGCGGAACCCGTGAGATGTCGGCTGCTGTCTAGGGGTCCCTATATAACCAGATCCCCATAGATACATTTTCGTTCTTCCGAGAACATATACTAAAATTGGAACAATACAGAGAAGATTAGCATGGCCCCTGCGCAAGGATGACACGCAAATTCGTGAAGCGTTCCAAATTTTTTGACTAATTCTAGGTGATTTCTCTGTCATAGAAGTTATCGTAAAATTTATTTGAGACTAACCCAGTTTCCATTTTTCAGGAGATTTCAAGGATTCCGAAAACCTTCTCCGTTGGCTCCGTGCTCATGAAGAAGTTGCCACTTGGGATCTGACTGATGACACATTCGAGTCTCGAACTGATTCTCATTCTCCAGATGAGGGATCGATTGATTGGTTCGTGATGTTCTATGATGCTGATGAAGGAAATAGCAATGCGTTCGTTCCACTTTGGGAGACTGTTGCTCACAAGTGAGTAATCGGAGTTTCAACCAGATTCAATGTGTTAATTTCAGACTTCGAGGACTCGTCAACGTTGGTAAGATTGAAATTTCAGTCAATGATGACGTCACTGAAAGATTCCATATCGAGGAGAGAGATTGTCCAGTTTTCTTGTTGTAAGTGTAGAGAAATCATTTACCTAAAGTTGAAGTGTTCATATAGATTCCACCGTGGAAAGATGTATCGTTATAAGGAATCAGCCAAGGATGTCAGAAGTTTGACCAACTTTGCTTTGCACAAGTACAAGGAACAAAGAGGACACAGGTAAGAGAGAAATCAAGGAGAAAGGGGAGATTGATTGATGTTGCAGAGTTCCTGAGCCACCAACTGCCATTGAGCAAGTTTACGAATTCGCAAAGGAGAAGATTATGGATGTTATGGTAGGATATTTTCGTGCCCAATTTCCCAATGGTTTGCTATTTCAGGATGACAATCAAACTCTTTCGGTTCTCGGTGTCGGTGGACTCATCGTCATCGTCGCTGTCACTTTGATCATCAAGGCTTATAGAATCCGTGCTGAGAATAAGAACAAAGTAGCTTAAATTAGTCAAATTATCTTTTAATTACCACTGCCCTTTTCTCCTGCTTGCCTCGTATGGTTCAACTTCTGAAATTCCAGAATCTCTTTTCTTTTTTCTAGGTTTTTATATTATTTTTCTCTATGTTTTCATCTCAATACGCACCCCTTTGCTTCACGTGGTTTTTTCTCATGTATTGTTTTCTGTCCCCCTTCTTCGTTTTGTATTTACCTCCTTCTATATTTTTGCCGGTGCTTTTGAACAACGTCTTCTTTTTTCTTCCGTTTCATCTGTTTGTTTTATTAGAAAAAAAGGCCATCGTTTCGTTATTCTACTTTGAGTACAGACGATTCCCAACTAGACGATAATTTTCGAAATTCGACATTGAGGAAACGGACAATGAAAACGAGAAGAAGGAAACCTCCGATTATTTTTCGATGAGGACACCTGCAGAGCGTATTCTCTCTGTTCCGTATGTGGTTTCCTCAATCGAATGGATCGCTAAACTGTTTGAACTTTTTAGTTCGCAAAGGATTTCGGAAGATTTCTTCGAAGACGGATTCCGCTTTCACAAGAGCTGATATTCATTGTCTTCAAGTTACAATTCTGGCATTTTTTTTTACTTTTTTTTTGTGGAGAAATTCCATAAAAAATATTCATGATTGACCAGAATTCCGATGAGGGTGAGCTTTTTTAGAGAGCAAAGGCAAAATTCTTTTCGAGATTACTGTATTTCAAAGGGACATGGAGATTTTTGTTGAACGATATCCCGCAAAGAAGAGACACTGTACCCAGTTGTCGATTTACGGACATTTTTTAAAACGATTTTTAATAATTTTTTCAACGTTTTTTTATTTAGTTTCCCTCCGCTTTTTAATAAAATATTTAGAGAGTAATGCAAAGCTCTCCACGTTTAACGGATAATTCTGGCTTCCCTTCATAATTGGCTAGCTGTTTTCTGTTTTTTTTTTCACGAGAACCAACCAAAAAGAAAACAGAAAGAGAGAAGCGAGTTTTTTTTTGAAACGAAGAAGAAAAACGTTCCTTAGTGGGAAGAAATACAGATGGATAGTAATGAAGCCAGAGACGCAGATAGCCGAACGGCCCGTCGAGTGCTTTCCCTTCCCTTCTGCGATTCTCTAATTTCTACAGTCTTTTGACCCAGAGACGCAGAGCGGGGCGCCTTTCCGACGTGTCCGCCGTCCCACCAAACATGTATTTTTGGCCAGAGAGCACGGTTGAAGCCAGAAAAAGTCTAATGGAATTTTTTTTCGGATCTGCAAAAACTCAAAACGGTTTTCCTTTTCCTTTCCTCTCCGTTTGATATCCCCTTTTCTCTTCTCTCTCTTTTTGATCGGCTGTTAGAATCTTGATTGAAGTTTACAAAAAACTGACGAGCAAAAAGAGAAATCTTGAACCGTCTAGTTGGTCTTTGAAGTAAGAGAAAAAATCAGGCGACCAGAAGCTTCTTTTATCAAGACAGACGAAGCAGAGACGCGAGAAGTTTATCGATTTTCCTCTCTGAAGAAAGTAATGCAAGTGCTTTGGGAAGCTGCGAAGAAAGTGAGTATTTGAATTTCAAAAAATGTCAAAAACACTGGATGCTTCAGCCTTAAAAATCTTCTCTTCAATTCGAAGAGTTTTTGATTTCTGCCAAAAAAGAATCTTTAAAATTGAGTTTTGACTGGCTCACTTTTTTTGCTCGAGTTCAAAACAGATTTTTTGTGCTTTATCATTGCCAAAAAATTGACTCACTAAGAATTTAAAACTGAGCTTTCCTTTTCCAATTGAACATTTAGTTTCTGAAAATTTTTTTCGCAAAATGTGAATTATCGTAACTTTAGTGGAATTTTTTTCAATTTCGAGCTTAAGAATTCCATAAAAACCAATTTGCGAAGAAGACCCAATTTTGCTTGTCATTGAAAAAGTACAACATTTTTGATTGGAATCCTCCTTTAATTTAGGTTAGCCTTATTTGCATCCCTTAGAATTCGAGACAGCTCACTTTCCTCAAAAACTATTACTTTAGAAGCACTTTGAGGTTATAATCAGTCATCTACTTGAATTTTTCCTTGTACCCCTTAAAAGTCGAGGTCTTCCAATTGAACATTGCTCGAAAGTGAGATCACTCAAAGGCTCCAAGTTTGAAAACAACGTCTCCGTTCTGATTTCCAGCCGAATCTAATCAGCAGTTCCCTGTTTTTTCTCGTCTCATAGTCAAGAAAACGGAAAATACTCGAAAAATTTTCTTAGAATACCGTTGCCCATGGAAACGGCTAATCAGCTTCCCCGTCCCTTGTTTTCGTCCTTGCTGTCGTTGGTTTTCTGAAGTCGTGTCCCCAACAGAAAACCTGATTATAAGGTTCTCTGTCACTCGACACTCGCCTCGTTTTGGATTTATCACCACCTAACTCGCTCCGAGACCGAGCCGCCACAAACAATTCAACTACTCGTTTCCTTTCACCACACATTTGCATCTGTCTCTCTTGTCGAGTTGTACGTGTTAGTGCTGGCGGCGAGCCGTTTTCAAAGTAATGTGCTCCAAAGGTGCCAGGTGCCGAGCCTAGCAGCGGAAACGAACGAAAGATTCTCAATTTGAAACTTTTGTTTAAACTAATTCCCATTTTGATTTGTGATGATTTCTGGTTTCATGGAGCATTGGAACAAGCATAGTTTGCAGTATAAAAAGGCCGATGCTCAGTGTATTTTTGAAGAATGTGTAATGATAGTCATCACCTTTGAATAGTGCTCCCAAGGAAGCTCCTATTAGGTTCATTCAATCAGCATACTCTTTTTCTTCATCTTGCTCTTGCTCTTAAAGTAAATCATCTTCTCGAAAGTTCGTATTTCTCAGAAATTAAAGGCTTCGTTGAAAGGTTTTTCATCGAATTCGCAACCTCCAATTTCAGCTTCAAATCGCACTTTTCGAGGAATTTCTGATTTCATAAGTTTTCTGAACTGCTGTACTCTCCCCTCCGAGTTATTATAATTTCGCCGTCCGTTGTCACCTCGTTTAAAGGCGCATGCATTTATTGCAGATATGGTCTCGCCACGAAAACGGCTTAGGCTTAGGCAAAAATTGTTCGGAATTCAAATTTCCCATTATATCGCCATCTGTGATTCTGAATTCACTACCACTTTTCCCAATTTCGTCTCGGAACCATGTTTTCGTGGCGAGACCATATCTGAAATAAATGCATGCGCCTTTAAACGAGGTGACAACAGACGGCGAAATTATAATATCAGTACCTTGTCTGTTGTTCCCCTCCTTCCTCTTCGACCAATTATTTTTCCTTAGAAACGTATCATCATTCTGCTCTTTTCCTCTCTTCCGATGAAAACAAAAACGAGCCGAGTGAGAGCGCGAGCATCTAATTAGATGCTCTCCTACGCTCCACCAGAAGCTGAAAAACCCCGAAGACGACGTATGTTCTTTCATTAAATTCTGCCTCTTGTGTTGAATTCTGAATTCCCATCTTCCACTGATCTCTCTCCTATTTCACAATCAGTTTTCTTGAGCTTTTGAAACTTTCAATTTTTTGCAAAGAAATTGTTTCTCATGTGGCAATTGTGTGTGCCTCATTTCTTCATTTCTCAAATTAAAAAACGGGTAATGAAACCTTATGTGGTGGTAAATGGAGAGCACACGAACTCAATAGAATTTTAAATTAGAGTCGTTCGAAAAAAATATATTGGAGGAGAGGTGGACCTCGGGACCTTCTTATTATTCTGAAGAGGACTCTCAGGATGCTGTTGATGGTTCGAAGTCTTCTCGCTTTCCTTCTGTTCTTTGCTAATTCCGAAGTTTCGATACTCGATGGGATTACTGTACATCCGGTTCCCTTCCTCTTTATAATGATCATTTATTAAAAAAATGTTGTTCTACCAGTTTTACAGTTTCAAACTTGGAATGACATTTATTAACGTATTCCTTGTAAATATGTTCATTACTCCATTCTCGTTAGCAAGTTAGAATTCCTCTAACCTGCGCTCAATCACATTATGAGCATAATTTTACTTTAGCTGAGCAGGATTTCGTAAAGATTTGCACTGAATCCACAGGGGATGAAGGAGAGGCAGTTTTGACTCATTATGCGTCTTTTTGACGCATTCTACACCTCGTACTCTCGCTCTTCCTTTTTGCTCATTCCTCAATTTCTAACGCCTTCTATTTCTTCCCCATGTTTTGCACTGCCCTATTGATTAGTCCTTCACAGCTTTTTTCGCGCTCTTTCGCTCATCACCAAGTCCGAACGAATCCCTTGATCTAATCTGATAAGCCGATCTCACTATCACTCATCATTTAAATACTTTGTCTTGTGTCTTTAAACGATTTCTCTCTTCGCTTTCCCTCCGCCCTTATTCAGCCACGAATCGACCAAAAATCAAGCGATCCTAAATTCGGATTCTCATGTTTTCATTTCCCTTATCCTTTTTCTTTTCCCCTTGTTGACTCTTCTCATTACGCTCGGCTTGTCCTTCCCTCCTGGTAGAGCTCTTCTCTCATTGAGAATTCATGAAATCAGAATGCACATCGTCTTCTTCTTCTCCGCCTCCTCCTTCATCAACCATCTCGACATCTTCTAATTTCTCAGCCGATTTTCATCTGTGAGCACAGGAATAATGAGATTCCTCTTTCGGTGGTGTGCGTCTTGGTTGTTGCAATGAGAGAGAAAGAGAATAAGAATAAGCAACTAGTGTATGCACTAATCCGATCTTCTCCAGAATTTCCTCTTCCAGCATTCTGATTCAGATGATGTCAAATTATGGAAGCTACAATGCTGCTCCCATTATCTTAAACGAACTCTGATCATCGTCTATTAGAAGGTTATAGAGACTTTTGATGACGTTTTCCGAGCTCAGGTGCTTCTTCATACTTTAAATTCGTTTAACTGCAATTGTCAGCATTGCTCTATGTCTGCATTTCAGCTATCGATTTGGGCGGAGTATTAAAAACTGACTAGTGAGTATAATAGTGAGTATAATAATTTTATGACATTAGTAAAAGTACTATGTACTCTTTCGAGAAACACTTGGGATTGCGTTTTTCTTATATTATTCTATCTGGAATGAGTAGCTAGGGATTAACCGAAATTAGTAAAAGCAGATTTTAAAAATTAGTATATTTTCTACCAAAATCTGAATGCTGAGGTTGTTTTTACACTCTCGAATACATCTGAGTAATCTGAACGAATCTTCTTCAGTCTTGGCGCCATCGCTAATTGGTTTCGGAGGGTTTGAGGACGTCGTAAACCTAAGCAGCTGAATTAATCTGACAAGGAGTGAAATGAAAAATATACGAGCAGATGTTATTAGTAGATGAAGAAAATTGAGGAGGCGAGTTCAGGTTTGGGCAGATGTTTCTTTGATTCTCGTGGAAACTAATCTGAGGCAACTAGTAGTAAAAAGGAGTCGAAGATGAAAGTGACCAAACGCTCATTCTCTTTTTCTCTGGGTTCATGTGCCAGTGAGCCCCCGTGAGCTTCGGTTAGTCCTCTCCTACTTCTGCTTCACTTCTTTTACTCTCTGTTGCGGCAAGAAGAGAGTTGAGGCACACATACACGAAACGACGGGGGCCGTGTTGTTGGTGGCTGGTGTGAGAAGGAGAAAAGAGAGGATGGCGGAGAGAGAAACGAGAAGAAGGATCTCTCTCCTCTCGTTCTTTTTCTCCCTTTTCGTGCTTCTTCTACTCCTTCTCGTTCGGCGTCGTCGTCGTTTCCGCGCAGGAAAAGCACGAGACGACGTCTTCTACTTTTTCCTCCTCTATCCTATTCTCAACTTCTCACCCCCTCTGCCAGTGCTCCTCCGGCTCTTTCCACCGCGAGATGATGCTAACGGAGCACGCACAGACACGACGAATGGCCAGCCTTTGAAAGAAAGAACGAGGCGAGCGCCACGCCTTCGATTTCCATTTGTCTCTTGATTTCGGGTACTATTTCTATGGGGGTCCTCCTTGCTCAGCTTCAAGGGTGTCCACACATATATTCACGTTGACCAGTTAGGTTATACGTGTGTAAGTGTTTGTATTGCTTTCAAATGGCAACCTTTTGTCGGCTGAAGTTTTTAAGCAAACCGTGGGAACTTTGTAAATTAACGTTGGGAAATGCCGATAGAAGTTCAGTTTTCACACAGCTGATCACTGAAATGTCGGAGTTGTTCAAAAGTTGCAAGATTTGACAATAAATGAATCATTCTCTCCCAAGAAGATTGAAGATTTTCTCTTGTTAATTCCTATCCCTCGTCCCTTTGAAATCTCCTCTTGAAACCTCTAACTTTTTATCAATATGCTCTTTTCTGTGTTTTCTATTCTTTTTCTTTCTGCACACAACGAATACAATTTTGGCTTCGTCAGAAAAATACAAATACGATTTTTTCGTCTTTCTTTCAGATGCAAGCGTCACAGAAAACAAAACAAGCACAGAAAAGGAGTAGGGGTGACAAAAACATTAAACGATTACCAATAACCAGACGCGGAAGACCAGAAATCAATCAATTGTGAGTCGAATGATAAACTTGAATAGTTTCAGAAAACATAGTTTTCAGCACCCCATCAATCTTCTCATATGTGCGAATCACAATTTTGTGGTTCACGATGGTTGCTCTCGATGCATTGACTGGCTTCCGTTTCGAGTTGTTGTGGCCAGCGTGGCTGATGGTGAGAGCTGCCATCGAATCACTCCAGACAAGAAATCAGCACTGTGTGACCACTATCGCCAATCCATCAACGGCGGTGAGTTTTCAGAGAATTTCTGTTAGTATTTACAACAACACAACGCGCTCTACAGCCAACATGAAATATGAAATTTCAACTTTTCCATAGTTTTTTCCATGTTTCGAGACCTTTTTACGTCTCTTGGTCAATTCGCAAGAATTACTTAGGCAATAAAGCGATGTGCAACATTAAAAATTATTTTTAATCCGAACCCATTTTCAGAGATTTTCAATACTGTTCGTGTGCGTGACAGCCACATCGGATCTCATTTGTTACCTGTTCATACCGGTCCGAGTGCTCGTCTTTTGCGCCACCGTATTCGTTTGGATCAGCTATTTCTATCACACACAGGGCGGTTTTCTCAGGACGATGGCCACTGTCTATGGTGAGTTGTCAGTCTCTCATTAGGAACACTGATTCTTTGATTTTCGAGAAAGCGCTTCATCATAGCGTCATTAGTCAGTAGACAGATTTTCGAGAATATCACAACCTAGAATATGTCATTAGCCTTATTTTCGACAAAAGAGACAGAGAATGCAGCTGTAATTATGAAAAAATTCTTGTTTTCAGGTGGAGAGCGATCACAAGCAGTGCCAATCGTGATGATAACGTGCTTCATCGTGGTATTCGAATTGTTTTTGAGGATTCGGTTAGTTTCTGTATCGTCTGAGTCATCTAGTTTTGCTTTTGCCTTTACAGAATTTCAAGTTTGTATTACTATTTTTTCTTGTTCAGGAGTCAACCGATGCTGCTCAGTGTCTTCCCGAACGGTGAGTTTTTTGCCTGGAAACATTGAAATAATCAACCATCGAATCTCAATATTTCAGTGACAGAATGGTGGGGCATACCACCTGTATGGCCGCGGAGCCTAAACGCGTTTTTCGGAGCACATTCAATCGGATATCCGGCGATTATGACAACAGTATCCTTGCATTATTTTATATGGTGAGCTCCAACTGAAACCTTGTAAATCAATTCAAGAAAATTTCAGTGAATGGCAGCTGCGTCGAACACAAGGCGATGTATCAAATCGCAACGAGCAATTGTTTCGGATTCTTGTGGAAAGTCTTCCTGCAGAATACGAGGGTCCAAAAGATTATACGTCACAGCAGTGTTTAGAAGACGGTACGGTTTCCTATTATGGATATCCTACTATATTTTCGTATCCTTTTCTTTTTTCTTTAAACTAGCAATTTCATTTGTGATTTCTTCATCTAATTACCTCTCCATATTCCAGGCGATCTGTATTATCTGGATCCGCCTGTCCAAACGTCACAACCGATGCAAGCAATACAAGCAGCGCCGAGTGCCACGCCTCCGACAACATCAAAAAAGAATGGAATACACAAGAGAAATGGCGATGTGCAGCAGTCATCAACGACGTCATCAGCGAAGAAGAAGAAAAACGGAAGTGCGTTCAATTCAACACCGCCGAACGACAAGAAAAAGAGCATCAAATCGATACGAGGAGCAGATTTGGAAGACGTGGATGATTCAGATGCAGACGATTATTCATGGAGAGATCAGTCAGGCAGTGAAGAACAGCGAAGAAGAGGAGGACTTTCAATCCTTCGAATCATTTTCGGAACTGCCTGGTGGATGGTTTCTGCGTTGTTTGTGGTGAGTTTCGTTTAAAAAAATTGAAAACCAGTATCATTTTTTAAATTTGCAGAATACTTCACCTCCTACCGATACATCAGCACATCGACTAGAAGATGATGATGATGAGGATGACGGTGAGGTGGAGAAGAAGAACGGACGAACTGATTCCTTAACAAATACAACGACAACAGCAACGAAAGGTCGAGCGAATACGATGCCTACAACAGCGACACGGAATCAGAACAATAATAATAATAACAACAACAATCATCAGCAGAAACAACAGCAAAATCACAAACAGTCAAACGGGAAGAGTCATCAAAATCATCATCAGAACAATCATCAAAAATCGAACGGGAATGCAAACGGACACGCGAGATCAGCAACAGTCAGAGACAGTTCACACGATACGAATGCGAGTAATGATACTGATATACGAAGTATGTCAAGAGAACTGGAATCATTACGAACTGAAGTTTCATCACGGAGAAGTCAGGAAGAGGATTATAAACTACAAATATCAATGCATGAATCCAATCAGAATCGGTTAACTCAGCAGCTGTCGAATATGAAGGCAAAAGTGGAGCAGATGGAAGTGAAATATTCTACACTTGAAAGACACCGCGAATCTGACAAATCTCAACTGGAACAATCTGAGAAGAAATATGCGGAATTGCTTGGAAAGAAAGAAGAAATTGAGTCAATTCTGAGCGCTGAAAGGAAGGCAAGAATGGAAACTGCGAGCAAGAAGTGGGTTATATATCTTCAGCATCTCTCTGAAATTGCTAGTTCTTTCAGATACGACGTGGCAGAGCATCAACGCGAACGAGAACGACAACTTGAATCCGAAATCGACAAACTGCGCGCCGAACTGAAATCGAAAGAAGAAGCGAAATCGCGGATGGAAATGGAATTGAACAGACTGCGAAACTACAAAGAAGAGAACGATATTGATGCACTGAGCATGGAGCTTCGTTTCATTCGTGACAAATCGCTGCAAATGGAGGAATCATTGGCTGGAGAGAACAAACTGAAACAATCTCTGTTCAAGTGTCTTGGCGATGCTCGTGATACGATAAAATCTTTGGAACGTCGATGCACTGAGCTTCAGATGATGAAGAATGGATCGAGTGGAGGAAGCAGTGAGACGTTGATGAATGGACGTTCATCGACTGAAGCGAACAATGAAAATGACACGGTGCGTTGTTGCTTTTCTTCTTCAAGATCAACAAATATTTTGAAACTTCAGACAGCATCCGATCAATCCTCCCCGCAACAACATTCAGCCATGGGATCTCCAATTCCTTTCGCCAAAATGCCGCTCACTGTGAATGTGTCTAACCGTCATGGATCTCCATTCAACGAGAAACTGTCTCCGATCGCATCGATTGGATCAGTTATGGCTGCCGCCGGAGTGCATGCTCCACCTGATTATATGATGGCTGTTGGTGCTTCTGCCGCTACAGTAGTTCCACAAAAACAGGCAGCGCCTCCATTCCACGGAATCAGGTATTTAAAGTTTAATACGAATCTGTTTTCAAATTCAATGTTTTCAGATACAACGAATTCACACACATGCCAACTGGCGGTGAACATCGTCTCTTCGACCCTCCATCATCTGCTCTCTCTGCTTCATCCCCAAACGGAACCGATCCGGAAGAAGATTTTCTGTCGAATATGGGAAAATTTGGTCCTCCAGCCCAACCAACTGCTCGTCTCGCTTGAGCATTTCCCTTCTTTGCTTTTTCTTTTTCTCCCAAAGTTTATAATTTCTCAATCTAATACAATCTCATTGCTGAACGGTGAATCGAAAACTTTCCTATCTTCTTTCCATGAGCATTTTCTGAAACCTCTTTTCTGCACCGATATAATCTGTCTTTAGTCGTCGTCATCCCGTGATTCGTCCCTTTTCTTACAAATTTTCAACGTTTCTGTTCCCTGTTCCGAATCTCTCTTCCCTTTTGGTCTCTCTGTATCCTTTCCTTTCCACTACTGTTATCATATTTCTCTTTTCCTTTCTTCTCTTTCCTATATTCTCATCATTTAAATAGTGTAGATAGTTTAATAGCCTTCAGAAAGATGCTGCATTTCTTTTTTGTCCAGAGCTCTCAGAAGGTACTCTAACACAGACAACGATAATAATGTTTTTTCTCTTCTAACTCCTCTCTGAAAACTAATAATTTAGCCATTTAGCCTTAGCCAATTTAGTCATAATTAGTCACTCTGTTTTTTCTTTTTCATGTCTGTCCCAGTTTCTGTCCTCTGTCCCTGTCCAGTTTTCACCCTTTTCATTTTCAGATCAACTACTCCAAAATAGTTTGATCTATTTCTCTATCACCGGGCTCTTTAAGAACACGCATCCCCTTCCTCTCCTGTCCCATTTTCTCCAAAATCCCATGTAAATTTTCCTCTGTCCCCCTTTCCCTTTCCCCTTCAACTGCGTCGTCTCTTTTCAACCGATTGGATCTCGAGTTACGGTTCCCATCCCACCCCAGCAGCACCCATTTTATATTGAGCAACGATGAGACTCCTATTTTTTGGAGCGACATCCTCTCAAATTTTCTCTTAATTTTCATTGCTTGTCACATCTCCTCTCCCCCTCTTTGTTTGTTTTTAAAATATTTATTTTCTCTAATAATTTTTTGATTCTGTACACACTTTGATGATAATCTTTGTTGAAGCAGAATGAAAAAACCACAAGCAATTGAAACCAAATAAATGGTGTTAATTTTTTTATCTTGGAGTTTTGGGAAGATGATATTGAAGTGGGGAAGAGGTAAATGTAGTTATTATAAAAGAAGCAGATCCGATCAGATCTTCGGGTAATTGAAAAACCTTGGCTACCGAAATAGGAATCCTGCGACGTTTCTGGGAAACTAGATTTTTCATTATTATTTGATCTGATTGCATCGTGTTCTGAAGAGTAGAAAAAGTGTACATTTTATGAATGTTTATTATAAAACCGTCGAAAATTGGAAATCAATTATCAGTTAGAATTATTCATGTATGCTTCAAGCTCGGCGTCCAACTCTTCGATGGACATCTTTGGTTTTGATTCCCTCTTTGGTTGGAACGACTTCTTATTTCTGAATCGCTGGGATTGATCTTTCTTTGGATGAGATCGGTTTCCTCTATTTCTTGGAGAAGATGATGATGGTCTGGAGTGAGAATCCGGGAAGGATACACGGCTGGCCATGGTTGAATTCTTCCACTGAACAGCAGACTTCATCTTGGAGACTTCCTTTCTGGCAGCTTGGCTCTGGATTTTGGATGATTCCTTGACAGTGGACGTCTTCTCATTAACTATTTTCTTGTTTGTCTTGCGAGACTTGGCGATTGAAGCTGAGAGTGGAGCATCGAGTTGGATTGGCATTATGCTGACTGGAAACTGAAAGATGAATAATCAGTAAAACTAATGAAAATTATTGGAAGGTTGAAAAGAAAGGAAACTCAGGAGAGCGATGATGAAAAAATGGAAAATGTAAGACTGAATGAGACAGGTCGGGATTGCACAAAAGGGAGTAGTGTTGAGATACAGGTGTGCTCACGACTGAAAATCAATTGACCTATTAAGAGAGAGGGGAACATGAGTGTAATCGACCCGTCGTCTCATTGTTCAAAATACCTATTGATTAATGAACAATGAAACTGACACACCTGTCCCATCAATCCCATTCTCGATGTTTTTCAGATTCCATACCTGTTTTCTAACATCGTGTTCACTTGAGTTTTCTTCTCTCATCCTTCCAATTATCTCAACCGAATATGATTCATCATTCATTCCTTCTGTTTCAGCCTATGGGGGCGATATCCCAGATGCGTTCGTTTCGTTGATCGTTAATCAATAGGATTTTGAACAATGAGATGGCATTTCGATTACACTCTTTTTTCCCTCTCTCTAGAAAAGAAATTGATTTTCAGCCCCATACACACCTGTACCTTAACACCACTTACTTTTGTGTAATTCAGACTTCTCCTTCATTCAGTCTATTCCCATTCAGTTTTCTCTTTTATTTTGAGTTCCTCTTTATTTTCACTCTTCCAATAATTTTCATTAGTTTTCCTGATTATCCATCCATCCCTTCTTTCAGTTTCCAGTCAACATAATGCCAATCCAACTCGATGCTCCACTCTCAGCCTCAATCGCCAAGTCTCGCAAGACTAACAAAGGGTTGGATAATAAGAAAAAGTCCACTGTCAAGGAATCCTCTAAAGTCCAGAGCCAAATTGTCAGAAAGGAGGTCTCCAAGATGAGGTCTACTGTTCAGTGGAAGAATTCAGCCATGGCCAGCCGTGTATCTTTCCCGGATTCTCACTCCAGACCCTCGTCAACTTCTCCGAGAAATAGAGGAAACCGATTCTATGCGAAGAAGGTTGCAATCGAGCAATCCAGAAACAAGAAGTCGTTCAAACCAAAAAGAGAATCAAAGCCAAAAATCTCCATCGAAGAGTTGGACGCCGAGCTCGAAGCCTACATGAAAAATTCTAACTGATAGTTGATTTTTGATTTTCTTTGGGTTACCAATAAAAATATCGAAATACAGCTGTTCTTTCTTTTAATTGATTCTGCATACATAATGAAAAATGTGTGCGTTTGGCCGACGGTGTTTGCGGACTTTTGTTGCAATTGGTGATTGTTTGAATAGACGAGCAGGTAAAGATAGTTAGACAATCAGAGTCACTCTTCCAGCTGGATATAAAAAAATCAGTGATTATTACCAACTACTTAATTAAAGTATCAGTGTACGGTTATGTCGAGGAATTTTGTAAAATGCTGCTGTTTCCACTTATTCTGCTGAAAAACAAACAGTGTCTTTTATCAGTTCGATATGCAGACTGTTCTAGCCTACTGTTCTTAACTGTGAGTATCTAATAAGAAACATTAGTTTTCGAGATTCTTTGATTTAGTGATCAAGGATGTCCTGTTTCAATATCACCCTCCACTTTTCCCGACCGTTTTTTATACATTGTAACCTAGATCGTACTGTCTCTTTCATCTCATCCATTTGAGACTCGAGATTGCCAAGTTCTCCTGTATAGTAAGACATTCAATAATCGTTCACAGTTGGAAGTTCATATTCTTCGGTATTCTTTGTTTCCCTAGAGACTGGTTTCCCACTCTCATTTTACACCATACTCAATCTAAAACAAGATTCTTGACACCAAAAACAAAATTTTTAGTATTACACTGTCCTTGCAGATTTCAAAGCTTTTCAATTTCTCAATTCTGAGAAGTTGTTTTGAGATAATATCTGTTCTTACACCTTTTTTGGATTAACACCCAAATTCAACCTTTTCCATCCATATCTGAACCCTTACTAATAACAAAGAACAAATTCTGTCTATGTGTCTGTATGCTCCACGGCATAACTCAACTGCCGGAGAACCGATTTAGCTTAAAACTACATTGATTGGAAATTCGTTTAAGATCATCCAAGCACTTTTACTTTTCTTTTCCAAAAACATAAATTTCGAATTTTAAGTTCTTCATACTGCTTCATCGTTTTTGAAGGAGGAGCGCCAGATCTTCTGTTATAGTAATTTTGGAAACCCATTATCTTTACAAATCTATTGTCACCTCGTGAAAAGTCCACAGAGATAACATTTTTCCTATTCTGAATTCTCTGCCTCTCAACATCTTCAGTGGTCCCTTCTCTCCTCTTGTCTCACTATCTCTCTTCTACGCTGCTATTGATTTTTTGTTGTCTTGCTCAATGGAAGACTGGCCTAGTTTTTCCAAATTAGCGAAACAAGAAGAAAACAAACATGGAGAATAATCAATTCTGATAGTTTTTGATTCCTCGAACAATATTCTTGTTTGATTTTTTATACACTTTATTTGTATATTAGTGCTACTTTCTATATATTTTTATTCTATTGCTTAATTTCAGGACACAAAATGGGGGAAGAACAAAATGAGGCCAAGTTAGCCGCAATCAGATACGATCTTGAATGTACTATTTACCCTGTAATTATGTCATTAGGAGTCAAAGAAGCATATACGGAGCAGGTTCTAAGGGAGCATGTAGCGTATGTAGTCTTGTTTCTGTTCTTGGTTGACGTGGTTTTTTGCAGAGAGGAAATGGAACCACATTATCTAGATGAGTGTCTAACTTCACTCGGCATGACTTTTTCCGAATATATGGCAAGTACACCAGAAAAGTTTCAACAATGTGGACCAGGTAAATGGAAAGCAGTTCAATGGGACGTGATGGACAGTATCGAGAGTGCAATAGGTGACAAAACGAATGCTACTCCAAAAGCGGCAAAAGGAGGAAGAGGAGGACGAGGGGCTCGGGGAGCTCCGAGGGGTGGACGAGGACGAGGAGGAGGTTTCAGAGGAAATGGCAATTCAGGGAATGGATCAAGAGGTGGTAAGTATTATTTAAAAAGGGAAGTTAGAATTATAAAACCTATAGTTCCGTAGTTATGAATAATAAGGTCTCTGAACTAGTTGAAAAAATACTTTTCCATCTACATAAGGATCCATTATTGAACTAAAAGCTTTGGATGTCGCAAAGTTCTATAAGAGACTACCGTTTTTGGACAGATTTCTAAACACCAAAAAGTTTTTGAAAAACATTTTCTTGATTCCTAAATTTTGAAATTCATTTCATCAACTCGAATACAAAAACTGAAATCATAAATGTTCCAAGAACTGCTAATTTATGTACATGTACAATACCGGTGATTATGGTAGGAACTTCTGAATCAATCAATGGAAAATATCAATTTTTAGGGTCTGGGAAATGGGTTTAAATTGTTCCGTTTGATCTAAAACTTTGTGGGTGTATACGTCAACTCTAGAACTTTGTTTTTGTTGTTGAATACTTTTTAGTACGGCATCTTCTAAGGACTGTGTGTCCTGTAAAAATCAGAAGGCCCGAGAAATCATTGAAATTGCACTTAAAAACGAAAGAAAAAATTGACACCGTTCAGTTTTCATGAGACAAATCATCTTTAAAAAAGGATGTACACAACAATTGCGTGAGAGTTCTATGATTAATGTTTGCACTCAAAAATGTTAGATTAAACAGACTAGTTTGAACCTTTCTCCTAGACTGTCAAAGATGGCATTTTTCAACTGAAAACGTCGGATTTGTATATTTTATTCACCGATACTGTATGGTTCAAACGCAAAACTAAATGATCAAAAACTCAAAATAAACTAACCTTTTATAGGATTTCGTGGTAGGGGCTCCTCGGGAATCTACGGAGCAGCATTCCGAGGGTATTCCAAACCAAATCCACCGCCACCGTCACCTCCTCGACAGAGAAACAACTTCTCTAATCCTCGCCCAACGCCTCGCTATGATTCTCCACCGCGAGATCCTAGACACAATCCGAATTGGTGAGCTGGTTTTGTTCTGTCGGAAATATCACAACTCTCACTTATTATAGGAACGATTCACATAGAAACCACACGGATAGGAACGATTTTCATGAAAACGATTCATACAGGAACAATTCGCATAGAGACGATTTCCATAGAGACGATCCATATAGAAACGAATCCTACAATCGACCAGGCACAAGCAACAACTATGATCGAGATCGTTACTACGATCGTCCACAGTCATCACATAATCGATACCCGTCTCGATCCCCAACTCCACCACGTCAATTACCTTTTCGGGGAAACTTCAACGATCGAGAACGTAGACAGGAAGATGGGAGAAGGGATCAGTGCCGTGATGAGAAATATCACAATAATAACACTTCGAAGGCTAAACATAATGGAAGTGCTCGTAGGAGTGAAGACCGGGATGAACGAGATTTTGGACGGGGGAGGACTCAACAAGATCGATGGGATTCTGGTCTTTCAACTAAGGGAGATGTAGAGAATAGAAGACCGAACTATAACCACATCCCTTCAATCCAACAAAACCAACAAGGAGGTCCCCCTTCAAAATCGCCAACTTACAAGGATCCACTTTCTCATAAAATTACCATCTCCAACAATGTTCAGACGAAGATCACTTCTAATCAAAATGATGCTCCTCGTCGTGGTGACGTTAAAATTCTCGTTACAACAAGAGGAGCTTTGAGCAAACCTGCTAATCCATATGCAGATATTTCTAAGCCACTCCAGCCTAAACAGGAAACTGTCGAAAACGTCGTGGACGAATTACAAGCACTGTATCTCAATAATTCGGAAACCGAAAAGTTTGAACGAATTGTGATGGATGGATTCAGAGCCTTTTCTTTACCCTCATTCAGTCTATCAGACATCATTGCAAGGTTGCTCCCAGATGTTGATTTAGACCCAAAAGTCATCAAACTGAGATTGACACATCTTCTTTTTGTGACCCATGAAGGGGATTATTGCTATCAGAATGGAAGTAATGACGGTAAGGTTCTGATTAAAATATCACATTCAAAAGTTAATATCTTTCAGTAGTCCTCAATCTTCTCCGCGGAATAATTTTGAATAGCGAGGCGAATATTTTCAAACCATCACTGATTCCCAGAGCTTTTGAAGAAGCACGAGATGATTGGAAAATTCAAGTGTGCAAGTTTTCTAACTTTGGCCGATTTACAGTTCGTGCCGCGGAAACTGTGGAAGAGTTTGAAAAAATGGAGAGAAAAATTCAGTAAGTTTAATTTTTCTTGGAGTTCGAAAATTTGTTATTTTTCAGAGATCTGATTCTGGAGAGACCTGGAGTGGAAAATGAAGAACCCGAGGGTGGTTGGATGGTTCAACATGGATGCCTCGTTAGATTGAAAGACAGTGATTCGGGATTGTTCAGTTGGGCGCGCGGATTTGTTCACCAAATTGATAAAATTGTAAGAAAAATTGGAGTAAGGAAACTAAAATGATTTTTTCAGTTCTTGCAAGTCTATCTTCTCGACTATGGGCACATGACTATGGTGAGAGAAGATAAAATGAGGCTTTTGCCTCAATGTTTTACGAATTTGCCGC
The DNA here is from genome assembly GCA_963932045.1 of Caenorhabditis sinica. Taxonomy (NCBI): domain Eukaryota; kingdom Metazoa; phylum Nematoda; class Chromadorea; order Rhabditida; family Rhabditidae; genus Caenorhabditis; species Caenorhabditis sinica. The sequence goes on from OZ009942.1 coordinate 8,793,259, forward strand.
CATTTGCAATACCGTGTGTCCTTGCAAAAGATGAAGAGGACGGTTTAGAGATCTCTAAAGATGGATGGAATGAGATACTAAGTGGGTACTCGGATAGAACATATCTGAAGATTCAAGGCCAAAGTACAGATGTGAGTTATTTGGTTTGAAAGAATGTTAATCGATGTTCATCAAGATTTCACCAAGACACATACAGTACCGGTCAATAAGATATGAACTTTTGATGTTTTCAGTTGAAAAATGCGAAATTTGAAAGTTTTGGAAGAATTCTCAAGCATTTCCGTTTGGTCTGAAATTTTGTGGGTGCAAACATCAATTTGAGTTTTCTACTTTCATAGTTGACATTTTGTTGTAGATTTGAGAGTTTAGGGCAACCAAACCGACAAGATTAAGTCCCTTTCACAAAACCCAAAAGTTGACATTTTTCTACTAAATCCTCATTGACTGGTACTGTAGGCTATGTACAGAAACTTTGATGAAATAATAATTTTTCAGAAAGGACTCCCCTCCTTGAAGGTCGACATACTTGTGGAGACACTTGGCGGGAGAAAGAAAAACATTCTGGAACTTCTAGATGAATAATTATATTGCACCTGTTGCTAACTTTGTTCCTCCTAATTCGGTTTTCTGATCTCTGTCTCATTGCCATTTTTCTTATCCGGATGACTAGTTGTTCAATTTGTCATGTTCCTTTTGTCCCATTTCTTGCTGCCTATAAATTTGTGATTCATACAGGGTAAATTTTGCAAAGCTAATAAACGGTGGGATACTTTTTTGCTTCTTTGCTTCTCACAATCAATGAGATCCGGAAATAAGACAAAAGCTAATCGATTATGAGAGAAACCAATAGTTAGTGAGAAGTTTCTCTTACTACAAAAAGGGGTTCCTGACTCTAGAATCTTCACAATTCAAGTCAAAATGAATTCCTTCTTCCTTATTCTCGTCTTCGTCGCTCTGATGTGCCTCTCTTTGGTCGAGGCTGGAGATCCGGATATCGGAGGAATCTTCTCTGGAGTTGGAGGACTTCTCGGATCGATTGGAGGATTGGCTGGAGCCGGGGGAAAGAAAAAGTAATCTTCTGTTTCTGATTTTTTGAATAAATACTGTGCATTCCAAAAATAGTTTATAACATTATTATGAGCAAGAAAAGTCATGAAAGTTTAAAAATCAGGATGAAAATTGCAGCTAAAATATTCTCTCACCGTAAATCACGGAATGGAACAAAAAGAATGCTTCGAAATTTGGAAAGTATTGAGGTTTAGACAGTCGTTGTTGAGGTGCTGGAGGAAGAAGAAGACGAAGAGGAAGACTTCAAAAGTTCTTGCCATCCTCGGACAATTAGACGATGTTCATCTGCTTGGACAGCTTTTTCCTTTTCCACGGGCTCCTGGAAGATGGAATTCGATAGATGATCGACCAAACCGACTGATAGGTCTGGGTTCCCAGTGGATCTATGTATTTTTGTTAAACTTTCAAAAAAGCTGGCAAGAAACGCAAGCAACTTTTTGCACAGATTCGGACGGCTCGCCAACCGATCGGGTCGGTTGAAGTTGCCGACAGAATAAAAATTTTAGTTTGAGCCATGTAAGATTATTATGAGCCAACAACTAACCTCTTTCCTCTCCTTCTCAATAGAATTGGACGTCGAATTTTGAGAGTTTTGAGAATTCTCCTCCGAACTCTTCGGTTCAATCTTCAAAAACTCTTGCAACTCCCTAATTATTGGATCCTTTGGCTCCACATACTCAGGTAGCTCTTCTCTCACTTTATTCTGATTCTTCGATGACAATTGCCTTTTCAGAAGAGAAGTCAATGAATCTTCCCGTTTCAGTTGCCCAATTTGGCGTTCCACTTTTGAAGAGAACTCGATTTCAGTACTCATGTCGATCACCGGAACCAGATTCACGCTCAATTCCTCTATCTCCTCCTCTTTTTCCTTCTCCTCAATCAAAGTTTCCTTCATCATTTGCGGTTCTTCTGATCTCAAAGGTCTCACATATCTTGGCATTTCTTCTGAGAATTCTTCGATTATCGGTGGTTCTACAGTAGCCTTTGAAGTGATCTTTTTCCGATTTGGAGTTGCATAAATTGCATTTGCTTTTTTCGTTTTATTCACTAGACTCCTAGCATTCCGTGACCACCTTTTCTCCGGAGTTCGAGGTCTTCCCGGTCTTTCGTAGCTCTTCGATCGACGCATTGAAAATTCTTCACCGTGTTTACGATAGGATCGGAGTCTGGAAATTTTTGAATATTGGAAACTGAATGGGTCTTGAGAAACACGAGTGTCGGGAATAAGGTTACTATTGGGTTTGATATATGTTTTCGAGTCTGAGTACTTCCACTTCAGTAGGTTTGACCCTAGTGGAACGTGTTTGTAACGGATGTGTTCTTGAGTTGTAAACATAAATTTGGACAGGAAAATATTGAGCTTGAGGCTGAAAAGTGGAAACTAGAAAGTGTAATTCTGACTAATCGAGAAAAAACTCTATAACAATCTAGAGAAAATATTCCCAATAATCTAGATCACCCAAATATTTGTCAAAAAATTTGGAACGCTTCACGAATTTGCGTGTCATCCTTGCGCAGGGGCCATGCTAATCTTCTCTGTATTGTTCCAATTTTAGTATATGTTCTCGGAAGAACGAAAATGTATCTATGGGGATCTGGTTATATAGGGACCCCCTAGACAGCAGCCGACATCTCACGGGTTCCGCCAGTCAATATACACTGTGTGCAGACTATATTCCCAGGAGCGGAACCCATATGTGCTCCTGGGAATCTCAAACTCCGCCTCCTCCATACACAAAGTATAGTGACTGGCGTAACCCGTGAGATGTCGGCTGCTCTCTAGGGTGTCCCTATATAAACAGATCCCCATAGATACATTTTCGTTCTTCCGAGAACATATACTAAAATTGGAACAATACAGAGAAGATTAGCATGGCCCCTGCGCAAGGATGACACGCAAATTCGTGAAGCGTTCCAAATTTTTTGACTAATTTTTAATGAACCTAGATTTGAAGGCTCTAATTTTAGTCTGTGAAATGAAAGCCGTTTAACCCTCCGAGATGTTCTGTGAATTCCAATCATCTGCGGCACTTGAGTTCTCCCATGAGTCTCCTTCCTACCTTGAATAATCTCTCTCCGGAATCGGTGGTGCTCCATAAATATCACTCTCATCATCCTCCAAGTCACTTTCATTTCCATCTTCAATTCTTCTTCGAATCCCTCGATACTCCAACCATGAAGCTCTCGCTACATCATTCCTCATCGACATTTCCGAAATCAAAGAATCTTCCGACTCAGCCAGCGGAGACGATATCATTTCAAGTTCATCAATAACTCGTTCCATCAAAATTTCTCTGAAATGATAATATTCTGAAAATTAGTGCATCTCTATCCACGATTACCATTCCAAATGCGCTCCATGCACCATATCTATATCCACCAACCACCACCAATTATCTAATCCATTCATTCATCCATGCTTTATTCGAAAATGCACAAAATAAAAGAGAGAAAATGAGAAGAAAAATAGCGAAAGAGCCTGAGTAGATTTTGAAAAAAGAAGAAGATGAATATAAGAAAAATAGAAGGAGAAATTAGTGAAATTTCAAGACACAATCACGGGTAGATGAGACAATAAGTGTGTTTACTTGCTACATACAAAATTAGAAAATGTTTCAAGTTGTAAGGATTACGGTGCTTTTGTGGAGACTAACAAGACAATATGAAGTGCAACTTGACCAAAATCCTGACAACTTTTTCTCTAATAAATTCTAGACTTCATGCAAAAACTACGAATACAAGAGTTCACAACTGATCCACAATGCGATTCATAGCATCTCTAGTCTGATACAATGCAAATATCTCTTGACTTTTAGCACTCGCCGGTCGGCCAGGCAACTCATTTGGATCTGGGGATGCCAGCATGAGTGTACTGCCGATTGGCGAGTGAGCGGGAATTACGAACTCTTGGGATCCGCCGATCGATGTGGCAAGAGAACGGCGAGATGCTGGAGACATGCTACGGTGTCGAAGAGAACGATGGCTGACGGATGCATCGTCGCGCGTTGATGACTTTGAACGACGGTGGTGGTATCTGGAATTCAAACTTCCAAGCTTGCCTTTTGCATTGTCACTTCTAATTCTAAATTGAGCCTAAATTTTCTGTTTCTCAGTATAGCCTCATAGTCAGAAGACAAAAAACCTTGTCAGGGCCCAGTGCTCGAATTTTACATAACCTTACAGTTTCAACATCTCTTTAAAATTGTTTCCCATTTCAAATTCTCTGATCTGATACATTTTCCTTTTTCTCACTTTTCCCATTCTCCACCCCTTTCACTTACCTTTCCCTACTCTGATTCAGATCATTCTCCCTCCGATGATACTCATCTCTAGGTTGTAGCTCCTCCCTTCTCTCCTCTCTTCTCCTATCATCTGGATACCCATTACTTCTCCTCGACCACTGGCCAGGAGACACCGAGTTAGTCAAGTTCCTATGACGATCCGGAACTATGTAGAGAGGGCTCAATGGAGCAGGATAAGGAGGTGGTTGAGCTCTGGAAGTTTTCAGAAATCGTTTGAATCCTTGGGCAGGAATAGTACCTCAAATCATCTCGGGAACCAGTCATAATGATTGGGTGAGTGACCGGTTGGAACGCTGGTTTAGGTCGATAGTCGTGATGAATGTATTGGGGAGGGTCTTGAATCTCGTCGTAGAATTCACTTCCACTGTCGCGGTACCTGAAAGATCAGAATGGGAAAAATGGAATGTAAAACGGATTCCCTAACCTCCTATCACTCTCCTCAATCAAACGTTCCTTCCACTGAACCTCTTTTCTCAGTTCTCTTCTATCCTCCTCCGTCATCATCGTTTGTACTTTTCTATCACTCCATTGCTCATATTGTGGTCCATTTGCCCTGACAAGCAAAGGTGCTCCACCGAATGGAGATGGAGTTAGAGAGATCATCGAAGGTTCTCCATCCAATGGAGCACGAAAGACTTCAACTGTAGTTGTTGTGGTGACAGCGTCATTCAGAAGAGCATTCTTCTTGGATAGTTGAATTCCACCGGATGATGGTTCGATGGATACTTGGGATCGGGATATGGGCGTTTGCCAGGCGGGTTCTTGGTGTTTCTGGAATAGAAATATCAAAATGTGTTGAATGATGACATTCGATTTGCTACGTAAGAACATATTTTGAGGAAGGGCTACAACTGTAATTTCTAATTTGGGTCGTACTTTTTACACTCAAGCTAAACTTTCAGATTAAAACGGAAAATGAAACGGAGAATTTAGGTCTCTATGCTACCATTGAAACCGTTGATACCTTTCAACGAGCTAAACTTCGGGTGGGATTGAACTTATAATAATGTTTAGTGAGTTCTCGCTTTGATTGTGAATTAAAGTATTTTGGATTTGAGGATTTCTGAGGCCAAGCATCAAAAATGTTGCGTTTGAAGCCATTAGATTTGAATTCTCTAGGATAGGTATACTGAATATTCTAATTTCATGGTTACAAAACCTCCGTCCTTGAGATACAAGATGGCAAAAATCTTACCGTCTCCTCAATGAGACTTCGCTCATAATAGTATCTAGTAGTAGAAAGCATCACAGTATCCTGTCTCTTCTCACCGAATGAATGCTCCACTTGTTGCTCCGTTTTCTAACGAAACACAGAGCAGAAAAAAAGTTTTGACTCGTGGATCCCAAAACAAATGAAAACCACCGAAAAACGAGCAGGAATTGATGTTTGTGTCTCTCTTTTTTTTTCAGTTCGGTGTCATATTTATACACTCTGTTTCTTCTTTCCCTCTACGTATCGAATTCCCTTCATGTTTACTTTCACCGCTTTTGGCACCTCCTTTTTCTTTCCTTTGGCTACTCATGTCACAAGGGTGTAGGTAAAGGTAACGAAAGGGATCTGAGGGAACAATCTCTCAAAAACCAAAAATGTAAGAAAAAGGGGATCGGAATCAAGTGCAAATATTGACATTGATGCGCGAAATGTTTCGCACTGTTTCCGATTTTCGAATTTTGGATTCTTCGCATGACTCACCGGACGGAAGACGTTTAGGACGAGCTTCGTTGGTTGGATGAACTCGTCTGGTGGTGAATCACGTCCCTGGAAAAAATGCTTTTGGTTTTTCAAACCTTTTAGATTTGGGATTTCAATAATCGCAAGCTCTGACTTAATTTTCGAAGATTCAGAATGTTGGAACGTTACACGCTGTTGAATTTCTGAACGTCAACAGTAAGCATATTCAAATGCGTAAAGACATTTTCATATGCATTTAATGTAAGATTTTTGTCGTCTCTGAACCGGAAGAATTAGAAAATTAGGACGACTCAAAACTGGCAGTCAGCTCAAATTTTGAAAAACGTTAGGTTTCAATAGCTTTCCTCCTTCTTTTCGCTGGGGTGAGTGAGGGCAGTTCAAAATAGAGAAGTACGATAATCTTCTCGAAATTTATAACAATGCCAACTTTGAAAGTCTGAGAGACTCAAAACTTGTTCGTTCGTTATGGGCGTATATATCAACCTTTGAAATCTGTTTTTGTAGTTGACTACATTTTTTTACTATCTCTTCTAAAGATGGTGTGTCTCGGGAAATCCTGAAGACCTAAATACCCATGCTACTCTAGCGGTACGGACTATTTTAACAGGACGTGGTACACAAAATAATCAATTGCAAAAAAAGTCATAGAATCAATGTATCAACCCAAAAAAAACCAAATTAAACGGACAAATTGGAACGCCTTTCCAGACCCCTAAACTGCCTATTTTTAACTGAAAACTTGACAACTTACAGCCTTTGAGCTGCACAGTGACAAGTTTCTCTCCTGACCGAGCTTTTTTAATGTAGCTAAATCAATAATTTGAAAGTGCTGTTTTCAAACCACATATTTTCTTAAGTATCAGGCTTTCGAACAGCTTAGAAATCTATGGAACAGGTAAAAATGCTTTTAAGCTTAAAAATGCATAATTGTAAGAAATGACTGATGCTTATTTATTTTCGGTATTGTCCATACAATGGAACAGTAATTTTTTTAACTTCCGGACTTTTCGAATTTATGAAGACTGGAATACTCACTTTAAACGAATAAATCGGCGATGGAGGTGGTGATGGAGGCTTCGGAGGAGGCGCATGGTGATGTCCATTTTCTCGTTTTGAAGGTCCTTCTCTTCCAATTGATATTAGTGTTTCACGGGATGTACTTGGTACCATTTGGATTGGGAGAGGAGATGATCTCTAAAATCTCAGGGCATTCTATGAAAAGAAGGAACGAAAACTTACATGAAGCGAAGTGTTGGATCTCATCATATCTAATCCATCCTCAAGGCGTCGGGACGGGGATTCTGAGTATGGAGACATCCAGGAACCTGGAAATAATGTAGTAGGATACTTAAGTAATTTTTATAAATATGTCTGCTTTATTCCAGATAAAAATACCCCCAAAGACAACAGGGTATCTCAAGAAGTTTCAGAGAATTTTGAAAAACACTCTTTCCACTGAGCGCAGTAAAATAAACCGCACTGCGGTTTTCTTTTTGAAATTTATTCTCAAAGTGTGTATCAGACATTTTTTGGATTCTCATCAGTACAATTGCAAATACTATTTAGCATGTTTCCATGTTCGAAAATCCAATTACGTTTCCAGGTTTGCATTATAAAAACTCACCCTGACTTGTACTGGGACTTGCTGACTGTATAGCACTATGCACCACCAGTCCATTATGATGTCCCCCACTTGTGGTTACGGTAGTCTTCATATTGATAACCATTTGTCCATGACCGCCCGTTGGATGTGTTGAACTACTGTAGCTATCATAAGGGGGTCCACGAGACGGATATCCATTTGAACCGCGCATAGCGGTGGACTTTTGAAGAACTCTCTGGCGCGAATTTAAGGTTCTGGAGGAGTTTTTGGATGAAGAAGCATTGTGACGGGACATTTGAGAATATACAGAGAGTAGTGGAAAAAATAAGAAAGTGGAGAGAGGGAGAGAGTGTTGAGGGGTGATAAGAAGAAAATGGGAATTTCAACAAAATTCAGTCATCACATACACATACATACACACATTTTTAGTTTTCCATAAAAGCTGGAGACGCAGAGCGGGCGAGAAGAAAGAGACTGTTGATTTGATGTTGTTTGTTCAATACGCGCATGTGTTTGGAAGAAGAAAGCAACATGGAAGAGGGAGTGAAAACGAAGAAAAGATTAGAAAATAGAAAACTATACAGAGGAGGAAAAAGAGGAGGATTTTGGGAGGATGGAGAGGTGAGAAATTGAAAAAGGGCTTATCAGAAGAAACATTATCATAATTGAATAGAGTATTAGAGACGGAATTAGGTTGGACGAAGCTGTTTAATTACACTTTTCTGTCTGGAAACTACACATTTGGTTCAGTTTTTGGAGTTTGAGCTGAGGAAGATAGTGTTTGGTATGAATGTATATTGAAAGTTTGAAGGTGTTAGGCAAGTTTCTTGAAACGGAATACTTTTCAAATTTTAGATCTTGGATTCCAAAATTGTTGAGATTGAGAATCTAAGACTATTAACTCGGGTGCAGTTTTCGTCACTTCAAAGCATCATATTGTCAATTCAAAAAAATCGCACATAGAATCTGAGACGTGGATTTTGTTTGCTTTTTATTAGGCTCCGCCCACTTTCACGTTTAGTTGTTTTTTTTCAATTTTCAGTGTAAACGTGAAAGTGGGCGGAGCCTAATAAAAAGCAAGCAAAATCCACGTCTCAAATTCTATGTGCGATTTTTTTGAATTGACAATAACTTTTTTCAACTGAACCTTTTTCGAAATTTCCTAGCACATTCTTAATCTCCGCGCAGGGACAAACAATTAGGACAAAAAAATCTACCGTTCGAGAAACAGGAGCAACCATAAAAGTCCAATACATGAAGATGAGAACCCTAAGCTTTGAAACAAGAGATCGGAACTTTCGGCATTTTCTCAAACCGTTTTTTTTGTAGGAACAGATTTATCAACCTAAGCAGTTCTCAAGTGCATTTCAAAAACTTTTGAAACTGAAAAAATATAAATTTCAAACGTTTGCCCTCCTTTGGCAAATGGAATATGGATGTGTCATCACAACTGTTTCTGTTGATTTGAGTTGACTTCAAAAGCAGTTCTGAGTCATTTTTCCTCAAACTGGAGGAGTTCAGGAATGTTCCATGGCGCTCGATTGAAATTTTAGATTTATGCAAAAACCGTAACGAAAGTATCAGAAACTTGGATTTTTCGAAAAAAAAACATGTCCAGTGTGAGGAAAGTGAAGTGGATGGACACAGTGGCTTATCCCATATCTCTCTTTCCTAAAGATATATCTATATCAATGACTCTAAAAGGATCGGGGAGAGAGCATGTCTGTGCTCCAAAGGGAGATGACACAAAAAAATGAAGTGCTTCTTGTGAGAGAATTTAGGAAACAAAGAGATAATTAAAGATGAAGAAACGCAGAGATTCGAAACGTTGAGACACCGCATGACAGACTCTCTGAGCAAACAGTGCATCGAAACGGAAGAAAAAGTAGAAGAAGAAGCAGGAGAAGATTCTGGATACTTGGAGAGGAATAGAGAGGCACAGAAAGGTTTTGGGTTATTTGAGGCAAGAAGGAAAAGTATTCGGGTCTTACCAAGAAATTTGAAACCGAAATATGAATTAGCGATTCGTATACGGAGGTATGTGGACGAACATGGAAGATCTTGTTCATGTTTCGATGCGTTTCAATTGGAACACACTCAATTCTCACAAATGTCTCAAGATTTAACGAGATTTTAACTACATCTGAAGTTCGTATGTTTCAATTCCTAAGCAACTTTTTTCAAGTTCGTAAACAGAATCTTCAAGAACTTTTCGAAACCACGATGAAGTTTCCTATAGAAATTAAAAACTAAAAATAATTGAAAATCTAGTTGAAATTTCTCTGCAATTATACTTGGTGGACTTCCGATTCAAAATTTGACGAAGCAATATTCACATGCTGAAACAAAACAAAAGTTCATCTACTTGCTCCTGGTCAAGGAAAAGAATCAAATCTACTATTTGAGCTTCCACAAATATAGAGGAGATGCTTATAAAATAGTAAACATTTAAGATTTCACTGCTATTTTTTTCTAGGTTCCAAGAATATATTCTGAAAGTTCAGATCAAATAAATCTTCCAGTGACCATATCAAATAGTGAAATTAAATAAGACAAATTCACACTTTTGAGAAACAACATAACACAAAAATGCAAAATTTATGACCTATCAATCAAATGTTTATTGCAGAACTTTAATTAAAAACTCACTAAACCTCGCCCATTCCCTCGATTCTCCACCTACTTTGTGACGTAATCAAAGAATGGAAGAAAAAGGATTCGAAGAGAAAAAGAGAGAGAAACGAAAAAAGGAGAAAAATAGGAGGAAAAGCCGACGGATAAAGCACATTTGTTGCGAAAAAGAGCTTAGAAGTTGTCATGGAAACAACGAAAAAAAGTAGAAAAGATGGAGAAGAGGAAAGGAATGAAAAACGGGAAAAAGTAAAAAGAGTATTATTATTTCGCTGAATAGAGGTAGAGTGTGAGAGTGCTTCTGATACTTCTTTTTCTCATGGAAAGAGTTCTTTGGAAGAAGAAAAAACGAAAGGAAGATGACTTTTTTGAGAGAGGAAACGGACTAAAATAGACGAGGTGAAAAGGAGATTTTTTGGAGACAAGAGGAGTTTTCAATAGAGGGAAAATAGAAGAAGGGAATTTTGTTTTTACAGAATTCACCGAAAAAAATAAGGTGTTGGGCTTTGTTGTTGTTTTGAGTAGGTAAACTGAGCATGAATAACGAGGAAAATAATGAATTCTTTGTAGAAAAATTAAAAACTAGGGTTGTAACCAATATTAAGTTCTCAGCTCACACTTTCAAACGTAAGTGTTAGTTGCCACCTGATTTGAATTCTCATGAGCAACTGATTTTCTCATTAGGAAGTTTCACTTCTGATTTTGAGATTAGATTGAGAGTTGAAGCGAAATGAACAGAATTTCAAAGAGCTGGGACATGCAAGTTCCTGGAGAAGTTTTCAAAATCACAACGATTCTAATTTCTTACTCTCCGGGAGCTTCTCAAAGGTGTTGAGTGTAGCTTAAGAGTTGAAGGCACTCAGCAATTGAATATTGAAGTTCATTGAGCACTAATTATCGAATGATCTAGATCACCCAGAATTAGGCAAAAAATTTGGAACGCTTCACGAATTTGCGTGTCATCCTTGCGCAGGGGCCATGCTAATCTTCTCTGTATTGTTCCAATTTTAGTATATGTTCTCGGAAGAACGAAAACGTATCCATGGGGATCTGTTTATATAGGGACCCCCTAGACAGCAGCCGACATCTCACGGGTTCCGCCAGTCACTATACACTGTGTGTGGAGTGGGCGGGGCGTTGGATTCCCAGGAGCATGAATTAGACGTCGCTCCTGGGAAGATAGTTCCTACACAAAGTATAGTGACTGGCGGAACCCGTGAGATGTCGGCTGCTCTCTAGGGGGTCCCTATATAACCAGATCCCCATAGATACATTATCGTTCTTCCGAGAACATATATTAAAATTGGAACAATACAGAGAAGATTAGCATGGCCCCTGCGCAAGGATGACACGCAAATTCGTGAAGCGTTCCAAATTTTTTGTGAAGCGTTCCAAATTATTTTGGGTGATCTAGATTACTTAAGTTTGAGCCCTTCTCCGAATCGTTTTAGGACAAACAACATTTTGAAAAATCAATGCATTTATTGTACAAGTAACTGAAAAATTGAACGAGTTGACAGTCTTTTCCATCTTCAAATTTCTAATTCTTATTCTCTCCCAAATTATTCAAATAATCATCAAAATCTTGTTGATTCGTTGATTTCTCTCCTAGAATCGGTGCTTCTCTTGCCGAGAATTCCTTCACATCTCTCATCGTTTTTTGTGCTTCTTTACTCGTCGTTTTCTTCACTGGAGGTCCATTTCGAATTGTTCTCGGAGGAGGTCTCAGTGATTCTTTCGATGCCATTCGTTGAGTTTTGTCCAATTTCATTTCCGACTTTCCCTTTTTATCAGGAGTTCTGTTATCCGGTGTTCGATTATCCGGAGTTTTCGGTTTTGAAACTGGTTGCGATGGTGGTTGGGATGGAGTTGAGGAGGATGCACTGGTTGGTTGTTTGGTGGGTTCCTAGAAACATTATCAAAAATTGAGGGAATGGAAAGAGAGTGGTTCATGAAATTTTAATTGATGAGGTGTTTTCAAAACCCTTTATAAAATGATAAGACACTAACAATCCATCCATCCTATTCTCACCTTTTCAGTACTAGCAGAACTATTCTGATTAATTCTCGATTCCTTTCTAGTTGTAACATCATCTTGATTGGCTGTTGGAGGTGGTGAATTCGTGTCGTTTTTACTCTTTTTTTCTCCGGCACAACCAATCAAAACGACAAAAATCAACGTTGCGTTCACTATGAGAAATGAAGATTTTAGCACGAAAAACATCAGTTTCGCTCTGAAAATCGAAGATGGGATAGAGCTGGAGAGTGTGAAAATAAGAGAAACTCACATCATGTTGAAGGAAATAAATTGAAAAATGATTAGACTGAGAAAGGGACGGGAGGTTTCCAGATTTTCAGGAAGGGAAGGGTTTAGGCCGATTTCACGTAGCTTAATGTCTCTGATAAGCAAGTTTCGGTAGGATAGTGTCAATCCAATGATGGTTCAGTTTTTTGGTGTATCAAATATAGCCAGTCTTTAACATCACTCGATTAACCATTCCCCTTCGATGCTCTAGTACCCCAAAAACACAAAAAGAATCATCGAATACTTTATTTACGATAAAATGGGGATACCGAATAAGAGAAAAAGAGAAATCAAGACGTGTTGTTGGTGCGAAGAGAACGTTGATAAGTGGCAGCAAACTTGTTGGCCAAATCCTCGGAAATCAGTTTATTCGAAACTCCGAAATCCAAAAGAACCTTCCAGATGAGCATGTATTGTTGAAGAGTTTGGACAGATGAGGCACGTCCATTCAGACGGAGATTCGTCACGATCTGAAATCATTCTTTAGTGAAAACAGAAAGGGAAAAATATCAATAACCTGCTTGATGTCGGGCAATTTGAAGTGAGTATTGATCGATTGAAGTGCAATCTCAATCGCCACCAAAGTTCCCGATCTTCCGACTCCAGCAGCACAATGAATAATCGGGGAAGTTGTTCTTGATCTGATCTTCCGGAGAATCTTCAACATCACTTCCGATGATCCTGGCACTTGGTAATCCGGCCATTCCTTCCACTGAAGATGAGTGATCGAACGAGTTTCTCCTTCATATGACAGATTCAAACGAGTCGTCACAATCATTTTGTTGTTTGTCGCTTCTTCGAAGGTTACTGTCAATTTATCGAAACGAAAAGATGGTGAATTGGCATTTCTTGGGAAGTATTCACAGCATTTCTCTCGATTCGTCTCCACGAACTGACACAACATCACGATTGCACTCGATCTTTCCTGCCAAACCATTCTCCAGAAATCGCAGATTGTCTCCTTTTTCGGTCCTTGAGTCAGGATGTATCCACGTTTCAAGAAGGGACTTTTGATATGATTGGCATGAATGTAGTCAGATGTTGGATTTGACTTGTTCGCCATGAAGGTGAGTCGAATTCTGGAGCTGTCGAGGCATGGAATATCTGAAACAATAGAAGATTCTGAAGAGCTCTAAAGATTCTAGGCTCACTGTAGTATCTGTTCTTTTTGGCATTTGCTCCATGGTTGAATGCCAGACATTGTTCGGATGGTGGGTCTCCGGGAAGTTCGCTGAACTCTTGTTTGAAGTCTTCAAGAGTCAGCTTCTGTGATTCCATCGCGAAGTCCTTGAACAACTTGCGATACGATTCACGGATCTCCTCATCATCTGCCAACGAGATGGAATCTTTCGTCTGCAAATAAATGTATCATATTCAATTTCTTTCATTCTATTCTCACCTCCGATGCACTCTCCTCCGTGGATTTGTCTCTTCTGGAACTCGGAGACTCCGATGTTTGTCTCTTTCTTCCTGAACCTCTTTTTCTCTGATTCTCCGGCTCACTCTCTCCGTCCAATCCAATCAACGAGCGATCACTTTTGATCATCTTCATCTTTGCTTTAGTTTTCGGAGTCTCCGAAACCGAGTCGTTGCTTCCACTGAATGAATCCGATAGACTTCCTCTAGATTTTGATTTTCTC